>PVKA01001969.1:90623-134346 GCA_004027165.1 Ctenomys sociabilis | reverse complement strand
TTGTACCAGTCTACATTCCCACCAGCAGTGAAGAAGTGTCCCCTTTTCCCCACAACCTCTCCAACATTTGTTGTTGGTTGATTTCCTTATGATAGCCATTCTTTCTGGAATAAGATGGTATCTCAGTGTTATTTTTATTTGCATTTCACAGATGACTAGCAATGTGGAGCATTTTTTCATATATTTATTTGCTTCTTTAATTTTGTCCTCTGAGAAGTGTATATTCATCTCAGATGCCCAATTCTGGATTGGGTCTTTAAATTTGAGGGCCCTGTTATATCTTAGTTCTTTATATATTCTAGACAGTAGACCTCTGTATGATTGCTTCTTACTTAGGATTTTTTCAAAATTTGTGGGTTATCTATTCACTTTGTTGACAATTTCTTTTGACATGCAGAAGCTCCTTAAGAAGAGTTGATCCCAATTGTTGATTCTTTCAAGTGCTTCCCGTGCAAATATATGTTGGTTCATGAACTCTTTACCTACCCCTATGTCTTCAAGAGTTCCTTCTACTTTCTCTTCCAGGAGATTGAGTGTTTCTCTTTTAATGTTTCAATCTTTAATTCATTTTGACTTTAGCTTAGTGCTCGGTGATAGAGCTGGTTCAAGTTTTAGTTTTTGGCATGTAGAAAGCCATGTTTTCCAGCACCATTTGTTAAAGATGCTATCTTTCTTCCAGTGAGCTTGTGTAGCCCCTTTGTCGAAGATAAGATGGCTGAGTGTTTTTGTAGATGCCTCTGCATCTTCTAATCTATTCCACTGATCCTCAGGTCTATTTTGTTGCCAATACCATGTTGATTTTATCGCAGCGGCTTTGTAGTATAATTTCAAGTCAGGGATTGTGATGCCTCTTGCCTTGTCTTGATTGGCCAGGATTGCCTCTGCTATTCTAGGTTGTTTGTGGTTCCAAATAAATTTTAGGAATGATTTCTCTAGGTCTGTGAGGTATGTTGGTGACAGTTTGATAGGGATTGCATTAAATGTGTACAGCAATGTTGGGAGTGTGGCCATCTTCACGATGTTGGTTCTTCCCATCCAGGAGCATGGAATATCTTTCCATTTTCTGAAATCCTCTATAATCTCTTTTCTTAGGGTGTTGTAATTTTCTGTGAAAAGATCTTTGACTTCCTTGGTTAAGTGAATCCCAAGGTATTTCATTTTCCGTGGTGCTATTATAAAAGGTATTGTTCCTATTATTTCCTTCTCAGTGTGCTTGTTATCTGTGTAGAGGAATGCCATTGACTTTTGAGTATTGATTTTGTATCCTACTATGCTACTAAATTTCCTTACCAGTTCTAGTATTTTCTTGGTGAAATTTTTGGGATCTTCCAAGTAAAGTATCATGTCATCTGCAAATAGTGATAATTTAATTTCTTCTTTACCTATTCTTATTCCCTTTATTTCTCCCTCTTTTTTAATGGCTGTTGCTAAGGATTCCAAGACTATATTGAATAGGAGGGGTGATAGAGGACATCCTTGTCTTGTTCCTGATTTAAGACTAAAAGATTTCAGTTTTTCCCCATTTAGGATTATATGAGCTTTTGGGTTGTCAGAGATGGCCTTTATCAAGTTAAGATAGAGTCCATCTATTCCAATTTTCTGTAGGACCTTGAACATGAATGAGTGTTGGACTTTGTCAAAGGCTTTCTCTGCATCAATTGAGATGATCATGCAGGTTTTAAATTTCAGTCTATTAATATAGTATATTACATTTATCGATTTTCAAATACTGAACCATCCTTGCATCCCGGGATGAATCCTACCTGGTCATGGTGTATGATTTTCTTGATGATTTGCTGTATTCTATTTGCTAGGATTTTGTTGAGTATTTTTGCATCTATGTTCATGAGGGAGACTGGCCTGTAGTTCTCCTTTTTGGTGTGTCTTTCCCTGGTTTTGGAATCAGTATTATACTTGCCTCCAGAAATGACTTTGGGAGGACTGCTTCCTTTTCAATTTCATTGAAGAGTGTGTGGAGTGTGGGGATTGTATCTTCTATAAATTTCTTGTAGAATTCAGCTGTGAATCCATCAGAACCTGGAGTTTTCTTTGTCGGTAGGCTTTTTATTACGTTTCTTATTTCATTGTCTGTTATCGGCTTATTGAGAGTTGTTATATCTTCTTGATTCAGTTTTGTTAGTTTGTACCTTTCGAGGAATCTGTCCATTTCTTCTGTGTCTTCCATTCTGTGAGTGTAAAGTTTCTCGAAGCAACTATTGATAATCTTCTGAATTTCTACTGGGTCTGTGGTGATTTCACCCTTTTTGTTCCTTATCGCTTGTACTTGAATTTTCTTTTGCCTCTTTTTGATGAGGTTGGCTAAAGGCTTATCAAATTTATTTCATTTTTGAAAGAACCAATATTTGGATTTGTGGATTCTTTGAACTGTTTCCCTCATCTCAGTTGTATTAATTTCTGCTTTCATCTTTATGATTTGCTCCCGTCTTTGCCCTCTGTGTTTTGTTTGCTCTTCTTTCTCTAGTTGTCTGAGGTGCAACATTTGAGTACTAATGTGTTCCCATTCTGTTTTCCTAATGTGTGAGTTCATAGCTATTATTTTCCCTCTAAGAACTGCTTTCATCTCATCCCATGAATTCCGGTAAGTTGTACTTGAATTTTCATTGAATTGTAGATATTGTTGAATTTCTTGTGAATTTCTGAGTAGGGTATTGTTTAGTTTCCATGAATTTAGTGGGTTTCTCTGCTTTATTTTGTCATTTATTTCCAGTTTCATTGCATTGTGGTCAGATAGTATGCATGGGATAATTTCTATTTGCTTGCATATGCTTAGGCATGACCTCTTGACGAGTATATGGTCTATTTTGAATATGACCCATGTGCAGCTGACTAAGATGTGTGTTCAGCTGTGGTTGGGTGGAACACTCTGTATATGTCCACTAGGTCCATGTATTCCAAGCTCTGGTTCAGTTCTGCTACTTCCTTGCTAGTCTTTTATCTGGTTGATCTATCTTTCTGAGATAAGGGTGTGTTAAGGTCTCCTGTTAAGATTGTGTTCTTAGACATTAAGGTTTTCATGTCCCTTAATATTTGTCTTACATAGTTGGGTGCTCCTGTGTTTGGTAAATAGATATTTATGAGTGTTACTTCTTGCTCTTGAATTTTGCCCCTCCCCAGTATATAGTATCCTTCTTTGTGTCATTTGATCATTCTTGGTTTGAAGATGAGACTGTATGAGAACAGAATTGCTACTCCTGCTTTTTTCTGAGGTGCTGGGGTTGTAGTATTGTTTTCCATCCTTTGACTTTGAGCCTATGAATGTCCTTTTGAGTTAAGTGTGTTTCTTGTATACAGCATATTGTTGGATTTTCTTTCCTAATCCACTGTGCCAGTCTATTTCTCTTAATTAGAGAATTGAGTCCATTTACATTGATGGTTATAATTGAAATGTGCTGACTTATGTTTGTCATGGTATTTAGTTGGTATTGTTTACTCCTTTGTAACCTGTGTTTAATTGACTGTCCTGTTTAGTGGGTTCCTTCCATTTTCATTCTTGGAGTTCTGGTCTTTGTGGTCTCTCTCTAGAACATCTTCCAGCAGCCTATGGAGGGATGGCTTTGTCCTCATGAAATTCTTTACTTGTTCTTTGTTGTGGAAGTATTTAACTTCTCCATCAAACTTGAAAGAGAGTTTTGCAGGGTATAATAGTCTGGGCTGAAATTTGTTTTCATGTAGGACGTGAAGAACTCTGCTCCATGCTCTCCTTGCCTTCATTGTTTGTGTAGAGAAGTCAGCTCT
Source organism: Ctenomys sociabilis (assembly GCA_004027165.1). Taxonomy (NCBI): domain Eukaryota; kingdom Metazoa; phylum Chordata; class Mammalia; order Rodentia; family Ctenomyidae; genus Ctenomys; species Ctenomys sociabilis. Next base: position 130,590 of record PVKA01001969.1, on the reverse strand, counting down.
CTACAAAGGATGGGTTTTCCTTTGAATGTGAACTCCTTCTTCTCTCTAGCATCTTTCTGTATATTATGTTTTGTTGTATTTCTTTGATCTTAACTATTATATGTCTCCGTGTGTTTCTACTTGGGTTGAAATTATTTGGTGTTCTGTATACTTCAGTGACCTGAATGTTGGATTGTTTCCTCATATTTGGGATGTTTTCTGCGGTTATTTCTCCCCAAATTCTTTTTATGTCATTTGTATTGACTCCTTCATTCTCTTTGAAAGCAATTATTCTCACATTGTTCATCCTGGCATCATCTTGTTTGATGGATTATTTTTCCTGCACTCTCCTTGTTTTTAGGAGACCGTTTCTCACCTTTTCACTAGCTGCTCTGGCATCTTCAAGATCTGAAACTGTTTTCACTTTCACTCAAATGGTTTTGTAGACTTGTGATTGATATTTTTAGTTCTTCTATATCTCTTTGACTGTGTTTCATGTGTTCTATTTCTATTCTGTATTGCTCATTCAAGGAATCCATCATATTTCTGATCTCCTCAATTTTTTTAGCCATGTCTTCTTTAGAGGTAATTATTAATTCTTTTTATGCAGTGTTTCTTCCAAGTTGGGTTTCCTCTGAATATTTCTGGACTTGTTTCTGTATTTCATATGCTATTATTTCAAAGAATTGTTTTTTCTCAAAGAATTCTTTTTTGATTTCAGAACTTATTTCTGCTTTGAGTTCCTTATGATCTTTCTGCTGTTGTTTCTTTGCTTCAGATGCTGTTAATTCATATATATCAGCTAGAATAGTGCTCTCTGCACTTTTGCTGTGTGAGAATAATTTTTCCACTCAATGTTTCTGGTATTCATTCTTTATTTCAGATACTATGTATTCAGATATTTCTTTTTTAATTTGGGGAATTACTTCTCATTTTATTTCCTCTATAGCTTTCTGCTGTTGTTCCTCTGCTGCTGTATCTGTGAATTCATTCATTGCAGCTGAACTAGTGTCCTCTGCCCTTACTGGTATACTTGAGGTCTGGGATTGCATTTTTCCCCTTCTCTTTGTCATTTTGTAGAGCACTGACCTTTGACCTTTGGTGTAGAGCTTTGGTGCAGCTATAACCTTGGCTTGTTATGAGATTCGAGTGCCAGTCTATTAAGTTTGAGATTTTCCAGGTATGCCTATCCTGGGTCTAGCTGTTGTGTTCAGTTCCTTTTTTGCTGCAGCTCCTTTGGTTCCCCTCTGTTGGTTCCCTGTTCAGGCGAGTACGAACTGAACTGGGATGCAGTGCAAGTAATGAAAATTCCCCGTCTTAGCTGGCTTTGTGGCGAGGATCCAGAAAATTGCTGGGGTCAGCCCTCCTGTGTCAAGCAGGTCACTTTCTAGGTGAGTGGGACTGGGCTTTGATGGGTCTTCTGGGCTCGCAAAAGCATAGCGGATGATCTTATTCACCGAGTAGGCTGTATTGGGTCAGCCAGCCTGTGCTGGTTCCGGGTCTACAGGTCGAACCTGAGAAGGCTGGGAAAGGTCCCTCCTGTGCAGCAAGCCTGGAGATCTCACAGGTCAGGTTGCGCTGGGTTTCCGGCCATGTCGTGAGACCGGGTATTGCTGAGGAAAGTCCCTCCTGCGTGGCAGGCTTGGAGTTCTCACTCCAGGCCAACCTGCACTGTGTTTGGGGCTGTGGGGTGGGACCGGCAATCACCTGGATATGTTTCTCTGGCGTGGTGGGCCTGGAGCTCTCACTGGGCCATGGGGCGTGGGGGACCAGGGAATCGGGAAATGTGTCTCTCCGGCACGGCGGGCCTGGAGTTCTACACTCACTGTACTTTGATGCCCAGGGAATCGGGGAAATTCCCACTCGTTCAGTGGGCTTTAGGGCAGGGGATCTGGGGAGGTGCTGGTGAGTGGGTCCTGAGGTTTCAGGCCAGTCACTGGTTTGGAGGGCTTGGGGGCAGGGATCCGGGTAGCACGCTTGGGAAGAAGCCAAAGGCTCTCCCTCATAGTCACCACACTCTCACTGATCTGGGAAGCCTGGTGAGTTGTGCAAATGCCCACTCACTGGGAGAGCTTGGGGCAGGATTCAGGAGGCCGCTGGAGTCAGCCACTGTCTCTGGCTGGCCTCTGCCTGGGTGGCGGGGCAGGATCAAATAGGCTGCTGGAATGGGCCGCGCTGTCTCGGGAGGTCTCTGGGGCTGGGCAGGTGTGGGCGGATCGAGGAGGCTTCTGGAGTGGGTTGCGTGGTCTCTGGCCGGTCTCTGGGGCTGGGCATGCATGGGCGGGATCTCTATTCTCTTCTTCTTGGATCTAGTTGGGTAGATTACAACTATTACCAAAAACAAAGTGCAGGGAATGTTTCTGCATGATTTCTGAGTTGAGCTTATTCAGAGATCATGTGACTTTAGATTGCTTCTTTGAAGATACCCACTTGTTTGGCCACAATCCATGCTGTGAGGAAGCCCAAGCCATCCAGAAATGGTCTCAGGCTCCTGACCCATAGGCCTGACTGACATGCTGCTCAGCAGTGACACTAGCTTTCTTTCTTTTTTGGTTATTTTTCAATTCTTAGGTTTTCTTTTATCATTTTTCATTCATTTTAATGAAAAAATGATAAAATAGCAATGAAACAGTTTCTAAATAGTTTAGTAGACAGTTACAACACTTAATACACTGCACATTGTCTTTGTAGTAGTTATTCAGAGGACAAGATGAAGAAGTGATATCTTTTCTAAACAGTATTTGTGGGGCTGGGGAGATGGCTCAGTGCAATACATGTTTCCCTGGCATCCGCAAAGGCCTGAATTCAATCCCCGATTCCGCAAAAAACAAAAACAAACAAACAAACAAAAAAACCCAGTATTTGTGGGACCAGGGAGATGGCTCAGTAGAATAAGCGATTCCCTGGCAAGCAAAAGGGAAGTTCAATCCCTGGTTCTGCCAAATAAAACAAAATAAAATAAAATAAAATAAAAAGTAAACAATATTTGTACAAACCTTCTCAATGAACTAAGAGAAAGTACCTGTATATCTATCCTAACCATCTTGTGTATACATATATCTAACTGCAATGGAATTCACATCTCTGGTGAAACCGAGCAAAAAAGGTGGATATGTTGGGAGCCATGGAAGCTACGAAATTGATCTAATGTGTGTAGGTGGGACTAGACCTCAGTACCTAAAACAAACAAGCTACTTCAGTCATGAAATAAACATCCTGTCTGCTTAAAGTCAGCTATTAGTCACTAGAAAACCTTATGTCACATGTTACTAACTTTGCAAAAGTATAAATAAAATACCTTTTTGCTTTATTTAAAAAAATATTAGTTATTTAGTTAGGTTCTTAGTAAAAAATTTAGAACACTAATTTGTAAGGATAAATTCCATTTGTCAGAGCAAAAATGGATCTCAGGTGGCCCCAGAGCTGAGGAAGAGCTTTGATCTTTGCTAAAATCTATGAGTCCACTGCTTTCTGATCCACCTTATGCTGCTCTGAAATCTGATATCTCTCTCAGTGCTGAAGATCTCACCCTGGTGGTGTCTGGGTTTCTGTAGCTTCTTCTTGAAGTAAGCATCAGCGAAGAGTTTGGGGATTTTCACTTTGCTGATATCAATTTTTGTAGAGGTGGCAATAACAAATTTCTAGTGTGTTTTTCATAGAGAAACACAATTAAGGCTAAGAGGTCCAGTCACATGTAGTAAGCCACTGGTCAACTGCTTCAGGAAGACCACTCTCTTGCCTCTCTGACACCAGTGAGGATGGTCAAGATGGTGCCAGGAGTGATGCTAGCTCAAAGTTTCCTCACATGCTGACAGAAGGGCTTCTTGCTGTGGCTCAAGAGCTTTCAGGGGACTGAACCATTTTTAAGGTAGATTTACCAAGCCTCCATTGAACTATTACAACTGATTCCTCTGAACAAAAATGGTCCCTTCTTACTGAGACTTCCTGGAATTGGAGCTATGACAGAGGAAACATGTTAATATTCTTTTTTAAGCTACTAAGTTTTGGTTGTTGCATAGAAATAGGTAACTGAAATATTTAGGACCCAGGAGTCTCCCATTACAGAATAAACCTTACAGATATAAAAGTACTAGTATATAAGCAAATCTATAAAGTTATGTTTGTGGCTTTGTTGTTGGACAAAAACAGAGCACCAGCCAATAGAGAAATGTCTCATAAGTTGTACATCCCATTCACAACACAGACTGTGCACTTAATACAAAGAATCAATTATGACCACAATAATTACCTTGGAAACATTCAACATTTTGTTAAGGTAGAGAAAACTGTTGCACAGTGGTTTATAGTATGATCCAGTGTTTGTAGAAATAAACAACTATTAATCCCCTCTGTACATGTATATTTATGTTTGTAGAAGTCTTGAAAATTATATAGAAGGATGTGTAACCTGCTATAGAACTGAATAATTTAGCTAGGTGGAAGTGGCCAGGTGAGATTCATTGTTAAGATAGTGATGTTAAGAAAGCTCTTGGGGTAATATTTGTATAAACTTTGTATTTATATATCTTTGGATTTTTTTCACTTGGTTCAGTCATCATGGTGTCTTTGAAATAAAACAAATAAAGCTGGTCATGTTGGCACAAGCCTATAATCCTAGCAGTCTGGAAGGCTGAGACAGGAGGATTGTAAATTTGACTCTAACCTGGGCAATTTAGCAACTTAGGAAAACCCTATCTCAAAATTAAAAAAAAAAATTAAGCAGCCCTGATTTGAATCACTACTGCCACTACATAAATAAATAAATAAACAAAAAAATTAAAAGAGAAATAAAAGAAACACAGTAAAAGAAAGGATTTTTCCAAGTTAAGAAAGAGAGAAAGAGCATGGAACTCAGAGTTAGCGAGATGCAGATATAAATGCTACCTCGACCACACATTAAGTTAACTTTCCTTACTGTATGTTTCCTCATGTATAAGGGCAGAATCACAATGGCTAACTTGCAGAATTATTGTAAGGATTAAATAAGAGCATCATCTTGTGTGGGAAGCCTCAATATAAGACTTTGCAACTCTCTAGTCTTTGTTGATGTTCTATCTGAAGAAACACAGTCCATCAGACAAAAAAGACATGAGCCTCAGGATTTGATCTCTGTCTCTCTTTGTATCTCTTGTCAACAAAGAATTAAGGGGCAAGTGAAGTGTTACAAAACTTTTTGAAAATTCCCTATCCTACTATTTCTCCTCCCAGAGACCATGTAGGTAATGGTGATCATAATGATTTATTGAGCCTTGACAACGTGACAGGAATGTTTAAAGTATAGCATCACATCCTAATTTCAATGGTAAGCATCAGAGTGCCTATGTCATTATCCAGGTGGTTTCACTTGCAAAAACCAGGCTTCTGAAAACCTCACTAAAACTAAGTTGAAACTAAATGAAAATCTGAATAATCTGTCTCCATATATTGCTTCATCTGCTCTCAGTGAACTTCCAAATACACTCCCCACTCCAGCACCTCTGCCCATAGATTTCTCCAAACCCACGTCTCTTGTAGGCAAATTTGAAATTTACTTCCCCATTTTCACACATTTGGCCACCTCGTTTATAAATGTTGATAAATTTGAGTCATTTGAAGGAAAATGGTGGGATTTTGGGACTATAAGACTAAGTGGAAAGACTGGGCATGGTGGCACATGCCTGTAATCCCAGCTCTTGGGCGGCTGTAAACAGGAGAATCACTATGAGTCTGATCTAGTAGTGAGACACTGAAGACCCTGTAGATCCTTTCCTAAAACATAAAACTAAGACTAAATGGAATAAATCAGACACAGAAGGCTAAATGTCACATAGTTTCTCTAATACGAGAGACCCACAATATAAATAATTTACAGAGCAAAATAAAAGAGAGATGGTAAGAACAATAGAGGGAAACTCTATGGAGATAAGAAGGGGAAGTACAAATGAATCAAGACACAATGTGTACATGTACCAGTTCTCCAAGATTAATGTAATCATTATTTATTGCAAACAAACTAGTAAAGCAACTTATTCTTGTAAGTGATTTGCATGCCATATGGTAGAAAAATGAACTTGATTTTGTAACACTATCTCTCAGTGGCACCCCCAAATTTACTCTACTGCTCAAATCTTAATAATTCAAAATCTCCCCTAAGTTTTTCTCTTCAGACCTTCCTTGCCTCAAACTATGCTGACTTCATTCCAGGATTTCAGGCTGGGGTGTGTGTGTGTGTGTGTGTGTGTGTGTGGTAAGGGGGACACAAGGAATTTCCAGTTGGGTCCTCCTCTCACTACAACTTGTCTTAAGAAATTATTGCAGATCTGGTCTGGCTATGTAATTCGATTCACTCACTGGAAAGTGGTAATTGGGACACAAGAAGTGACGTGAAAAGTGCTTGCCTAATGGGGCTCACTGCTCTCAGATCATGTTATGGTTTGTATCTAAATGTCTCCCCACCCCTTGCAAGCCTCATGTGATCATAGGTGGGGCTTTTTCTAGAGGTGGCTGGATCTAGAGTGTGTGATGCTGGGATTGATTCACAGTACAGTTTTAGAATCAAGACTCCAGGGTTAAGGGTATGAATACCACCTACACTAGGTATCCTGGATAAGATCTAATGGCTAGAAAGAGCTGTGGTTGTCCCTTGTTGCTTTACTACCTTCTGCCCACCATGAACTGTTCCTCCTCTGCCAAGTCAACCTGCCTTGGAGGCAGCCAGTTAAGGACTGACACCCCTATGCACTGAGAGATAAATAAATCTTTCTTCATTTGATTTTGGGTGTTAGGTATTTTGTCTCAGCAATTAGAAAAGCAAGTAAAACAGACCTCTCCTCTATATGGACCTCAGGCTGGCCTGCTTCAGAGTGAGACCATATGGAAGAGAACAAAGATGCCTCATCTGACTGTCTGCCAGCTTCCAGTTGACCTAGCAGCTACTGATAGTGTACAGGCAAGCTGAGCAATGTACTGAGTTCGGCATAAATCAGAAAAGCTGCACAGCTAAACCCAACTCAGATTTTCAATACAGTGGCTTATGTGCTAAGGAGTTGTGATCTATGGTTAGCTTTGTGTGAATCATTCAGGGCACATTAAGTGCTCAATAAACATGAGTTTTCTTCATACCCTTTTGCTTATTCCTGTAATTTCCTTACCAGCTAATAAAGACAAAGTCATCAAGATAAATCTGTAAATTAAAGCAGGCCTATGATTTTCTTGTTGCTGTTGATACGGGTATTATTTTCCTGGTCAGATTTGACAGAGTGGCTCAATCCATTTGTGGCAAAAACGTATGTTTTGAAAAGACATCATATTAAGACCTAGAACCTCACCACAGAAACATTAAGAGGTCGAGAATAGGTTGATTCCTCTTGAATACTGATGAGCCTTATAACAGCGTTATGTAATAGAACACAATATTAGTTGTGACTTTTATGTGACTTCAGAAGCTAAGTCCCAAAAGGGAATGCATCTTCTGCCCAGTGTTGAGCTGTTCTCTTTCTTTTTCCTCTACCTTTGTCTCCCTCCTCCCCTCTTTAGCCAGGCTTTCTTGGAGTCCTGAGCTACACTGGTATGTAAAAAGAAGTCTGCCTATCCTCTGATTGCCACATTGAAGTGAACATACACAGAGTGATCACATAGAGTTAGAGATGCCTCCCAAGCCCTAGTTATTATTCAGCCGCTAACTGTGTCTTTCCAGCCCATGCAGTAGACATCGGACCGAGGAAGGTGGCTGGGTGATCTCAGCCCCAGAATCTCTCCAACTGTAACCTATTTGGAACAACAGGTAACTTTCCTTTGACCATGTGTGATACAGCTCCATGCAGTAACATGTGTTTCTCTTTCAGGTACTGTACAATTCATAATCCACAGTTGAGATCTCAAGGCTGGCACTGCACAAGGGGCAGTGACCAGGAGAACCTGCCATGAATGGACAGCAGAAGCTGTCAGAACTTACATAAATAGAAAATTAGAAAGCGCTGAATTAGTGAAAATCTGTGATTTGAGTTTTCCTTGAAATGTTATTTTGCAGAATTCAAATAGTCACATTTATAAATCCATGTAGCTTAGTAATTGACATCACAAGATCATTTAATATTAAATCATAGAAACTAACACTGAGCACTTATGTACCAGCAGTGATACTAGTTTAATTATCACAGCACCATGTGGAAAATACTATTATTGCCCAATTTTTGAAGACATGCCAAAGAGCAAACAAGAAATAAGCAGCAGAATTGAAATTACTTGATAAAGTTTAAAGAAACAAATGTTTTCAAATTAACTTCTAGGAAAAAATCATCATAAGTAAGTGGTCTATAAGCAAGCATGGATGTCTGAAAAGAATATAATGGGGTTCTGCTTAACAACATTAACAGAAACAATGGTATCCAAGGCAGGTTCTGCTTAGGGGAAATTTTAATTTTATTCAAAAATTGTGCAATTAAAAATTATGAGCCACGGTGGTCTAAGAGCCTGCCTGGCAAGCGTGAGGATCTGGGTTCAATCCCTGGTACCACATGTCGTGCAGACCCTGAAACCAGGTGTGGTGATGCATGCCTATTATCTCAGTGCTGGGGAGGCTGAGACAGTAGGATCATTATAAGTCTGAGCTGCATAGTGAGACCCTGTACCACATAAATAAATAAATAAATAAATAAATAAATAAATAAATAAATAAATAAATAAATGGAATTATGAGCCAAACACTTTAATGTACATACAATCACCTGCTGGATTTGCATTATATCTACTTTTACAATGTGAGGAAAACTTTATGCGCCTATTAATAACTCACAAAACCTATATAAAATTTGAGAAATCTGCCTTTGTATTGCACTGTACTCCATAAATATATACAATTATTGTCAAGACACACACACAAAAAAAACTTTAAAAAATCCTCAATAAAAATTTGGAAATAGCACATAAAGAGTCAAGTAACACCAGTGACCTGAAGTTGGTTCAACACATGGATCAAATAAAGAAATCTGGTTTCAAGCCAGCATCTGTGCTGCAAGGGGACTTTCCCTCTAGTAGCCCACGACCTGCCCTGCCCCAGTGAGCCATCTCCACGCTGCGGGCAGAGCAACCTTCAAAGGTGGAAATTAGAAGTGATAGAGCATTTGACTGCAAGGGTAGAAATTAGTGGTTAAAACCCTCTGATGGCTTCTTAACACCCCTGCCCCAACTGTCTTCCCTTCTGGTCACCTTCTTCCTCTGTCCCTGTGCTATGGCCACCCTGGCATTCATTCTGCTCCTAAAACACACATTTTGAGGCTCTGACTTCGTTTTCTTTGCCCTCAAGTCTCTGCCTATCTGGCTTCTTTTCCCCATTTGGCTCTCAGCAGTAATGTCACCTCTTTCAAGAGGTCTTCTCTGGCAATCTTGTCCAAATTTGTCACCCATAGTCCTTGTCTAACATTTCCCTCTGTTTCCTGTATTGTTCCTGTTCCAATCTGTATTATCGGGACCATGTGTTCACTGTCTTCTTTACTTTTGTTACCCCTATGTCAGTTATTCTTTCCATTAGCATTTTTACTAAGAGCTGAATGGCCCCAAAAGTTTAATTACTCATGAGTTTGCCAGCAGCCAGTTTGCTCGCGGCTTAGCTGAGTACCTCTTGGCTGGTTGGGCCAGGCTGCATGAGTGCATGTGTCGGCTGACGGGCCAACTGCGCCTGGCTGCTTTCCAGAGGGCTTCACTGGAAGGCTGGAGCTCAGGGGCTTTCTCCACACATTCCTTTATCTTCCAGCAGTGTAGCCTGGGCTTATTCACATGGCAGGCAGTTCTTGTGTCCCAAGAGCTTGAGAGTGGAGCTTTGGAGACTTCTTGAGCCCTAAGCGCAGGAATTATAGTGCTACTTCTGGTGCATTCCATTCGCCCACCAAGTCACAAGGCCAGCCTGGATTGAAAGACTGCAGACATCGACTCCACTTTGTGAGAGGACCTGCAAAGTCTTGGTGGCCATTAGCACACTTAGCATACCCTCATTGGACTGTAACTCCATGGAGCAGGGCCAAGGTTGGTGTTTGGAAACTCCTGCTCCACAGTCCAGACTGCACTGCGTTCTGGTCAATTCCATATTCAGTCCCTACTTTTAAGTTATTCAAGATGTGGCAATTCTGCCTTTCACATTAACCCACTCTGGAATGCAACCACCAACTGAGAAACTGTCGCTTTAGAGAAAAATTACCCAAGCTGGAATGATGGGAGGGGAGGGGGTAACATGAGAAACTTCAAATTAAAGAGTGAGGCCGAAAATCTGTCAAGTTTTGTAAGATAAAAATCTTCTCGAAAGGGCACATCTGCCAAGACTGTATTTTCACAGGCAATCTTGACTCGAAATGAGGTCAACACGAACTTAGTGTCCTCCCTCCTGGCCAGGCCTGGGGAGAGAATGGAGGCACTCTGACAAGAAATAAATTGGATCCCCAAAAGCTGGGCTCTATATCCTATCTAAAAAACAAAAACTCTTTTAAGTTGGCAAGAGATGTTAGCAAGGGTGACATTTTCCCTGTTGTAGACTTGGAATTAGGCTACATGGAATGTCTCCCTTCCTCTTACCTTAACAGTTTCAAAGTTATACTCCAGTGAAATTTATTTCATGGTCTAGAAATAAGTCATCAAATTAGTCAGCCCACCAATGAGCCTTTAGAGCTGACCTGCTATATTTGTAGTACTTTGTGGAATGTTGTGGGGGCAAAAAAGCAAGAGGGAGCCGTGCATGGTGGCGCATGCTTGTAATCCCAGCACTCGGGAGGCTGAGGCAGGAGGATTGTTGTGAGTTCGAGAACAGCCTGAGCTACAAAGTGAGCTTAAGGCCAGCCTGAACTGCATAGTGAGACCCTGCCTCAAAAAGACAAAAAAAAAAAAAAAAAAAGCAAGAGGTTCTTCTGCAAGGAACATCCAAGGGACACAAAGTCCCTGAAGGTGCTGATGGTGAAAGCTGTCTCTTGGCAGTGTTCCTTGCAGCTAGGGCAATGAACCTTTTGTTTTCAGGGGATGGGGGAAAAGGGTCTACAGGGTGTTCAGTGTCTCACTACTAGATTGGACTCATAGTGATTCACCTGTTTACAGCCTCCCAAGAACTGAGATTATAGGTGCCCAACACCATGCCCAGTCTCAATTGCCATCTCCAGGTGCCCTGAGGGCCGGACTGGCACGGCAGGCCCAAGGATTGAACCCCTGGCGACTGAGCCTGCTTGTAGGTACTTTAATCTGCTGAGCTATTTGGCCAGCCCTAATGAATCTTTCCCTGAGAGAGGATTTGGGCATACATCCTTTACTGACAAGGTCAAATCTCCTGACATTCTGATCACTGCATTGTGTTATTTTGTAATGGAATCTTCGGGCTGATCCTCTCCTAAGGTGTGTATTATTAGTGTCACTACTTTATCAATGGAAACCAAAGCTTAAAGTTATAGGACTAATTGGTGGCCAAGGGAAGACTTCAACTCATATTTATCTAACTCTGAGCTACAACTTTAACCTGAGTTTCCAGTATAAGATCATTAAAAGTAAACAATCAGAAGCATTGTGCTCTTATCACATTTTTCACTGTGCATTCATTATTTTATCTCCTCTCCACCATAACCACGGGAAATAGCTACAACTGTCAGCTGAGGATCACATATAGGGAATTTGAGGCATGAGGAGATCATGTTTTTGCTTAAGGTCACAAAGCAGATTTGAGTGGCCCTGGGTTTCCACATAGTTCCAGTATCTGATGGTGGCCCTCCTGTACCTTCTTGTTCTTTGTGCTGATCTGGCTCAGTGCGGGCAGAGCTGTTATTGTCCCACTCATCCAGAAGTACATCTGAGACACATTCAAATGGGAAGAATGGCTGTTTCCAAAAATCCTTCCTGCTGACCTTGACCCCATTCTTAGTGAGCCTGTCATGAATTCCATTCCTCTCACTGTCCTAAATCCCCTCCATGTTGGAATCCTGACAAGACTTCTCTTTTGCCCTTTATCATAGGACAGCTCTGAAGAAACCCCTTCTTTTGCTCTTTGCCTGTCATGATCTCCCTTCTTGAGCCAGCTCTGGGGCCCAGGGCACACAGCCAAGGATGGGGCCTTCCATAGAAGCTCCCGAGAAAGGGGATTCTGAGCATCTGACACAGAGGAATGTGCCCCAAAGCCTCCTGTCAGCTTTATATCAGACAAATTAAAGATGACTGGAAAAAGGAACCAAAGCAGCCACACCCTTCACACTTTCTTGGACATAATACCAAGCTTTTTTTTAGAAGCTTCTAGTCAGAGAGGCCCCAGAAATTACTGCAGCAATCACTCTTGCTGTCTACAGGATAAGGCTGAGACTCAGACGGTTCAGTGGCAGACAGGTCATATCATCCTTTAGTGACAGACCCAGATCCAAAACACCAATATCCGAGTCACTGTTCTTTCTATCCACTCTATAGCAGGACCTTCAGTCTTCAGTCTTTTAGGACAGTCTTCACATTTTTGGCCATATTAGTGTACCATCAGTGCCATTCATTGTTTAAAATTTTCTTGTATTGATCTAATGAAAAAATTTATTGAAAAGACATACTTCAGAAATCACAGGTTTGTCCTGCTTTCACATTTTTTTTCTAATTAACATATAAAATATAAGACTATATCATTTGGTGTTTCACTGGCAATGTGCCTTCATTTTCTTGGAAACAGGGCTTTATGGAGAACTCCTCGTGGGGTAGAAGGAACTCTGAATTCAAATTTCTCCTCTGCACTTACTGGCTTCAGTGTCACAGGCAAGCACACTCAGCTTTCTGAGCATCAGTCTTCTCAGCTTTAAACGGATGAATATAACTCCTGGCCCTGCATTCCCTATAAGGTTGTCATGAGCCTTAATATGGGAGTATACTTGAAAGAGTTTTATTCATTCAAACAAACTAGACCAATGGCCATTTGCATTATTACTCCTCTTGGGAGCTTTGTTATTCTCCTGTTCATAGCAGAAGTATTCCCACATTTGCACACCCTCCAAGAGACATGGAGGTCCCCTGGTGCTGGAGCCATCCCTTTCCTGAGTGTCTTTGAGTGAATCGCCTTTTTTCCATCTGCTCATTTCTCTTGCAGGGTTGCTACTCTTCTGTGTGCTCAAAGACTTCCCTAGCCAGTCTCTGAGTGAAGGTCTCATTTCATGTAGCTTGATGAATTGATTTTCCCAAACACAGTGCAAATCTGCAACATTAGAGAGAAATGAAATTGCTAACCTACAGCTGAGAAATTGGGTCTCAATTTTGGGTTGGAAAGGGAAATCAGGGTCTTGCTCAGTGTTGGAAACAATGAAGGATGGTTTTGTCATTTTGGAGAGCTTGCTCTCTAGAAGCTGGGGTAAATTTTACCAGAGACAACTTACTTTCTAGATTTTTCTTATCCATCTCTGCACTTAAAATTTCCAGGAAAAGGCTTGTTTGAATGTTTACATTCATAATTGGTTGCTAATAGAGATGTGGGTAGGTGTGTGCCTGTGTGTGTTTGCAATTCATTGCACTTATGTGCCAGATGCTATTTTAGAGTTTTACAAATATTGACTCACTGAATCCTCTCTCCAACCTATTAGTTGCAGGGACTAATAGTAGCACCTTTTTTGTGGAACCAGGGATTGAACTCAGGCCCTTGCGCTTGCCAGGGAGGCATTTATTCCACTGAGCCGTCTCCCTGGCCCAAGTAGCATCATTTTATAGATCACAAAACTTGTGCAAAATTTGTGTAACATACTTAACTGGCTTGTGCAAGGTCTCCCAGTTATCACTGGGCAGATCTGGGATTTGAACTGACACGCTAGTTCCAGAATCCCTGGTCTTAATTGTTCTACTGTGTTATAAAATAAAAATATATTGAATGCCCAAGTGCCACTAACTTTTCAGGCTCATTGTCAAAGCTTCCTGCTGCCTGAGGTCTCTTGAGAATTCACATGAGGGGTATGTCATATCTCTAATTGTGCTTCCTCTGTATCTCCTAAAGGCACACACTACTTCTTAGCTTGTAATAGATAATGTTTATAGGTCTTATTGTCTTCAGGCTGTGTTATATTCCTTAATAATCATCAGTACTCTTCACCACTTATTTCTGGCTCTCTACTTCCAGACATACATTATGCTTTCATTTCCTAAACTCCTTGTGGTGGGGTCACCTCACTTGTCCTGATCAATGATTTGTGAGTAGAACACACATAGTTGTTCTGTGAAATTTTCTAAAATTCTTTGCTTTGGCACAGCCAGGGCTGTATTTAAAGGTGGTGGCTGGTCCATCTGCTTGGATCCCTGGAAAATCATGTTCGACAGTATGCTATGAGCAACATATAAACATTTTTTGTTGTGAAACATACTTTTGTTGTTGAGATATTGGGATTGTTACTACAGCAAAGCCTAGCTTATATTGACCACGGAGGTCTAAGTGGTTCCATGTAGTTATCAGTATGCAATATGAGAAGAGGGCAATATCTTAAGAACTAAAAAGTATGGAATTTGAAAAGGAAATTTGTAGCCTTGAGTGGACCCTCAGGACTCTGTAGACCCTTACCTAAAATACAAGGGTTGACCTCAACATGCGTATATAAAAGATACCCAGACTGTAAAGGGAAAAATTATTTCTATGTACAGAAAACATAATTATCTGTGTAGAAAATCACAAAGATGTAAAAGAAAGCTCCTAGACCTGAGAAGTAAGTTTAGAAACTTTCCAGATACAAGGCAAATACAGTTTGTCAAAAAATGTAAACATACTGTAGCAGTTTTCCATGTGAATAAGTATCTGGAAGTTCATGGCCACCACTTTGAACACCTTTTGGTAACTGTAGAGGTCAAAGGTAACTTATACTAATCTAATGATGTCTCAATAAATTTAACATTAAAATATTTATGCAAGTTTCTTTTTTCCTGATGTGTACATTTTTGATGGACTCTACATAAAACTTTACTGCATTTGTACAAGTGCATGCTGGTGATAAACAACTGGAATTCAAATTTTATAAATAATATTTACAAAGACTAACAAAAGTGAAGCATTGAATGTAAATCTAACAAAGGGTGTGCAGGATCTTTTTGCCAAAAGCTAGAACACACTGAAGGAATCCACCAGGCAGGATCTGAATAAATGGGGAGGTATATTATATTCCTCCAACAGAAAGTTAATATCAGGGCTGGCCAAATAGCTCAGCAGATTAAAGTGCCTGCAAGCAGGCACAGGGGCCAGGGGTTTGATCCCCAGTCCTACTTGCCAGCCCCATCCCCAGGGGTGAGTTAAGACAACAATTGAGACTGGGCATGGTGGCATGCACCTGTAATCCCAGTACTTGGGAGGCTGTAAACAGGAGAATCACTATGAGTCCGATCTAGTAGTGAGAACTTGAACACTCTTAGAACCTTCCCCCCCAAAAATACCAAAAAACATAGAAACTTAATATCATTTCTATGTTAGTGCTCTACAAATTGGTCCAGAGATTCAGTAGAGTCCTAATAAAAATTCCATCAGGAATAAAATACTCAAAATAACTTTGAAAAAGAACAAAATTAGATAACACAAACTTTAATTTCAAGACTTTTGACATAAAACCACATTAATGAAGATCATAGTGGTACTGTTGAGAAACTAGAAATGAACTTGGCATGGTGGTGCACAACTTAATTCCAGTACTTTGGGAAGCTGAGGCAGGAGGATTATAAATCTGAACCCAGCCTGAGTGATTTCAGGCGCCCTGTATCAAAATGAAAAAAATAACAAAGGGCTTGGATGTAAATCAGTTCAAGGAAAGTGTATGTAAAGAAAGTACTTTTAAAAATTGAAGTATTAAATCAATAAAATAGAATAGAGACTAGAAATTAACTCCCTCAGACAGTCAAATCATTTTCATCAAAATTACAAAGGCAATTCAATGGAGAAAGGATAATCTTTCCAATAAGTGGTGCTGGAACAACGGGACATCTATATGCAAATGATGAACCTCAACCCATCTTATACCTTATGAAAATATTAACTCAAAAGAGGTCATAGACACCATAAATCGTAAAGACATAAAGCTGCTAGGCAAACATAGGAGGAAATTTTTGAGACTCTGAGAGTTAAACGTGACCCAAAAAGAATGATGCATTGAAGAAAAATTGATAAATTAGACTTTATTAAAACTAAAAACTTCTGCTCTTCCAAAGATATTGTTACATATAATCAGTAATTCTTGTAAGGCGGAAATGGCTAGATGCATAGCATCATAGTGAAGTCACATTATTTGCAGAAAAATGGATGAGTCTTGAGCTTATAATGTTAAGTGAAATAAGTCGGACACAGGAAGCCAAATATTATATGCTTTGTCTTATATGACAAAATCAAAATATAAATGAGTGAAATGTAAAATAAGTGGTAGTAGGAAACAGAGAATTTTGGGAAATATAGAAGGGGATCAGGGAAAAGAAGGATTAACAGGGTAAGGGGGAAGAAAGGGATTGAAAATGATCAAGTTGTGATATGATACTATATTCCTAATCCCCAAATAAATATAAACATTATGCCATAAGCCTATACCAAACAATTAAGAAATAGGAAAAATAATGAAGACTAAGGGAAGAGGCATTCAGTTCAATTATTTATGAAGAGTAGATAATAGTTTTATTGGTATGAACTTATATGACCCCTTTGGAAAACTTCTTACCCATGTTCCACTTCACTTATTACTCAATAGGTATGAATGAATTTATGTACCTCATGAGTCTACCTTGTATTTGTAAAGAGTTTTGAAATGCTTAAATGAAAATATGAATTGGGCTCTAGGAATATGATTTATCATGTAAATTATAAGCACAAGTGATTTTAATCACCAGAATATTTGGTTATTCTTCATATGCATAAAAATGAAAGTATTGTAAAAAAATATAGAAAATTAGACAGAGGCTAAGAGAAGAAAAAGTCATAAACTAGGATAAAATTACACCTCTGACACAGCTGGTATCGAGGCTAAAGAAATATCCAACTTCAGCAAAAGAGAAAAGGACAGTCTAGTAAAAAATTGGGAAAAAGGATTGAACAGCTATATCACCAAAGAAGGTAAGTGGATGGTCAGGAAGCACATAAAAGGTGCTCATCAAAGTTAGTTGTTAGGGAAATGAAGTTAAAACTGCAATGAGATGCCACTCCACACTTACTAAGATGGCTAATGTTTTTTTCTTTTTAAAAAACATAGCTTTAAAAAGAATAAAAATAGTTTTACAAACTGTTAGAGGGCCAGCCAAATAGCTCAGCGGGGTCAGCAAGCAGACGCAGGGGCCAGGGGTTAGATCGCCAGGCCTGCCATGTGGGCCCCACCCCTGAGGTGCACTGAGATGGCAATTGAGACTTAGCGTGGTGGTGTGCACCTGTAATCCCAGCTCTTGGGAGGCTATAAACAGGGGAATCACTGTGAGCCTGATCTAGTAGTGAGACCCTGAACATCTTGTAGACCCTTCCCTGCCCCCCAAAAATGTTAGAAATGATACAGAACTTTGCTTAACATTTTTAAAAGCACCAAGATAAAATGTTGGCAAGGATGTGAAATGAGTGGAATTCTCATATACTGTGAATGAGGATGGACACTTTGGAAAACTTGTAGTGTTTTACAGAGCTAAACCTATGCTTAGCAATACCGCCCATGAGTATTTGCTCAAGAAATGAAATCATATTTTCATATAAATATCTTCCTAGGAATGTTTATAGCAGCTTTGCTCATAATTGCTCAGCCCTAGAAATAACCCAAATGTCCTTTAACTGGTGAGTAGTCAAACAGACTGTCTAATCTATAGCAGGGAGGACTAATGTGCAATAAAAATAAGGAAAGTATTTGTCCATATAATAACATACATGGATTTCAATGGCTTTAGGAGCTTAAGAGAAAGAATCCAGACCCTGAAGCCTACATACTGTGTGACTCCATTTATATGACTTTGTAAAAAAGCTAAAGTCTAGGGGTAGAGAACAAATGAGAAGTTTCAATTTTGAGGGAGAATTAGTCAGAAAAGGTCACCCCAAGGGAAACTTTTGCAGTGGTAGAACGGTTGGTTCTATGTCTTGACTGTGGTGTTGGCTACACAATGGTATGCATTTGTTTGAGCTTATAAGATCATATACTCCATTGCATGAATCTTCAAAATTTACTGGGCACAAAATAGCAACAATAAATGTGTATATTATATGCACTTGGTACACTTGTTAGTTTTTCTCACATCTCTTTCATTTTTGAGTATTTGTATTCTGGAATTAGTGCTTGTCATCAGAGGTAGATTCTCTCTCTCTCTCTCTCTCTCTCTCTCTCTCTCTCTCTCTCTCTCTCTCTCTCTCTCTTTCTCTCTCTCATTTCTTCCATGTCCATCTCAGCATGGTCACCCTCCTGTTAGCAGGAGGCAGGAAAAGTCTCTGGAGGCATCTTAGTGTAAAGTGCTTACCCTGCCTGGACTACAGTCCCAGCCTCTCATCTGGCTTCTCACTAATTGTGTGTACTATTGCATGAACCTCACTCCCTGAACTAATCTGTGGGATAGAACTAGCAACTGGCTCTGTCACATGTGCTGGTGCCCACAGATTAACAGATGAAGAGGAGGAAGACAGCAAAAAAAAAAAAAAAAAAGATGCGATGCAGAAGTAAATGGGGGAGAAATTCTCTAAAAGGAAACTTTAGGAATTCTAGCATACTATTTAATCATAAAGGGTATAAAGTATACAGAGCCTCCGTGTTTTTCTTAGTGAAATTTTCCCCATGTATACACTCAAGTGAGCACCACTCAGGTCAAGGTATAGCACCATTTCTTATACTCTAGGTCAGTGAAGGTGACCCATTTAAAGCTTTCATTGGTATAAACATCCTACTATGGCACAGGTGCCATAGATTTTCCACCACTGCCATAGATGATTCTATTTACTCCTCTTCACTCAGTGAGCATCTCCTGCTTCTTCCTAGAGGTAATCATTATCCTGATCATCACTATAGATTTATTTTACCTGTTCTTGAGCTTTGTGTAAGTGGTATCGCATGGTACCTACTCTTTTGAGTTTGGATTTTTAAAAATTGTAATGCCCGTAGGATTCACTTGTATTGTGTGTATCAGATTTTTGCTGGGTTGTACTCCATTGCATGAATATTCAAAACTTCATTGAACCACTTTTCCCTGGATGACAATAGAGTTTTACAATTTTTGTCTATTAGAAATAAAGCTGTTATGAACATTTTGTACACGTCTATTGATGGAGATAGGCATTCATTTCTTTTGAGTTTATCCCTAGGAGTGAGGCTGCTAGGTTATAGGACATGTGTAAGCCTAGCTTTCGTACACATTGCCAGAGTTGTTTTTTTTCAGAACCAGGGATTGAACTCAGGCCCTTGGGCTTGCCAGGAAAGCACTTATCCTACTGAGCCATCTCTCTGGCCCCTCCAGAGTTTTCTAATGTGCTTGTTTCGTTCTGCATTCCTTCCAGCAATGTATGAAAGTGTCTGTTGCCTTGCAACTTGTTAGCATTTAGGATTGTCAGTGTTTTTATTTTTAACCATGGTGGTGGATGCATGGTTGCGTTTCATCATGGTTTAAATTTCTCCCCTTAAAATGTGCATGCATCCCCTTGCTGTTGGCCCAATGGGGAGAAAAATGTGGAGAGGAGTGGCAGTTGTAGGTACTGGGTTGGTAGGAAAAGCAGTTTCATTAGGAGAGAGAGCTTAGTTCAATAGTGGGTAGCATCCGCATGCCACTTTTCCAGAAGGCTCTCCCACTAAGGGCCAGCTCATTTTTGATGGGCATACTCAATCCTCTAGGTGTCTGTGCTTGAGATTTTACAGGCAGAATGTGTCCCACCCCTGGGGGGATGGGTTACTTGGAAACACTTTCTGGGACAATATGAGCTGGTGTGGTATTTGCAGTCATTTATTTTCAGAATGACAATGTGTCCACTTGGCTACCACTCCCCTAATAGGAATTTGCCAGTTGGAAAAGAAAGCAGAAAAGCACACAAGAAACAAGTGCATGTTTATTGGGATGAGGGAAGCCAAAACTCATATTTGCTTTTTATAGTGATTTAGTTTGTTGATGACCTTTTAAGCACAAGCTCCTTCAAAACAGAAATCCATCAAGCAGACCTACCCGGCATTTTACTGGGCAGCTCCTCAGGTCTGTCCTAATTTATAGTGGGAAAATAATACAGCAAGTTAGGGATGAACAAATAGGCTTGGGCGCTCTCATTCTGGGCTGATTCTGACCAGCCCCAGCCCCTACACCTATAACAGCCCAAGGGAAAACACATCAAATAAACATGACTAAAACTCATGGGGCAGAGACTTGAATAGCTGACTGTAAATTCTTTTTTTTTTTTTTTTTGTCTTTTTGAGACAGGGTCTCACTATGCAGTTCAGGCTTGCCTTAAGCTCACTTTGTAGCTCAGGCTGGTCTCGAACTCATAACAATCCTCCTGCCTCAGCCTCCCAAGTGCTGGGATTACAGGTATGCGCCACCACGCCCGGCCTGACTATGAATTCTGATTGTGCTACTTGACAGTGGTGTGATGCTGGCATGTAAATTGGCACCACTCACTTTTTTCATGTATAAATTGTAGCTACTAATATTTATCTCACAAGGACTTTCTGGGGATAAAGATTATTTGAGACTGCAACTATGAAAGGACCTAGCATATATGTTAGTTATTATAAATATTACTGATTTACCAATCTGATAGCCAAAAAATGCAAACAGCTCAGATGTTCTTCAGAAGGCAAGTGGGGAAACATTCCATGGAGACTATTCAATAAGGAAAAGGGAAAAAGTGCTGATACAACACATATAACTCAGATAAATTTATAGAGAATTATTGTAAATGAAAGAAATCTATTGTAAAAACTATATATTATATGATTGCATTTATATAAATATTCTTGTAATGATAAAATGTTAGAAATGGAGATCAGATTACATGTTGGCTGGGTTTCGGGGATGGAACACGGGCACGATAAAGGTAGATCTGATTATAAAAGGGTAATATGAAGGGATTTTGTGGTAATAAGAGTGTTAGGCAGCTTGATTGAAGTGGCAGATAAACAAACACATACGTGTTGTAATACTGCGTAGAAATAAGCCCACAGGAGTACAAATAAAACTGGTGGAATCTTATTAAGAGCTACAGATTGTTAATATCCTTATTGTGATATTGTACTATAGTTTTGCAAAATGGTAGCTTTGAGGGAAGCTAGATAAAGAATATATGTAGTCATATTTTGTAACTTCATATAAATTTATACTTACCTAAAATTTCAATTAAAATATTAATATTCTTTTAAAGTATAATATACTTTGGATTATAGAAAACAGCATTGAATATCAATCTCAGCATAATAATTTAAGACAAACAAATGCAGCACCTTATTGAACCTATTTGTAGATTGCAGGAAAAATTGTGGCTTAATATTAAAATATAAGTGCAAGGGAAGAAGAAACTTCAAGTAAAACCAAAGAAACATGATAGTATTTGGCAGCAGCCTCCTCCAACTTTTGCTCTCCTCCTGCTTTCTGCTCTATCTTCAGGTACTCAAGGCTCTTAATAAGCCCAATTCCCAGAGAAAGGAAAAGGCCTATGGAAACACTAAGTCTTACTGAAGTGTGAATGAATGAATGAGTGAATGAATGGATGAATTGGATGGATGGATTCTTCTCTCTCTCTCTTTGCCCACTTCCCATCCCTAATTCATCTCTGAGCCCACCCCAGCAACTTGTGCACAGTATGCATTAAATGTTCACTGAAGTTAATGAAAATATCTTAAAAGAACATTACTGATTATACATAACCCATTAATAACAAAATATTCCCCACCTTGTGATTATGGATATTGATTGTTTCTGGCATTGTTCTAAAAATTCAACAGAACCCCCTACCCACTTTAATCTTATCCACTTACAAAGCTCCTCAATTCCCCACTATGTTTCAAGATTTTTAACTAATGGGACTAAAATTGAAAGGGAAATTAAATTGTCATAACACAATGTGTCTTCTGGTGGATGTTCCTGATCTATCAGCTGATGATTGATGATGAGAATTTTTTTCTTCTATAATTTGATATCTTGATTCCTCTCTCCTGAGAAAATTCTTTAAAATGTTTCACCTGTTGTAGTTGAAGTAGTATTTCAAGATTTTTTGCTGTGGCTTCAGAATCTCCCTCTGGATATCCAAAATTAATCTAAATTCAGATGTATGCAAAATGCAACAAAATTAAGTGAATATTTTAATAACTGGCAAACTAATTTTCATTTTCTTGTAGTTGATATAATTAAAAATAGAAGCCAATACTTCATAATTTCCCATAGCCTTATTCTTCAACTTAGATTGGATATTAGGGTAATGTTTTAAAATATCCAAATGTGTTTTCTCTTTTTATATGTAGTTTTATCAATGAAGAATGAGGAGGAGGAGAAGGCGAAGGGGGAGGAAAACTATCTGTTGTTCTTCTGCCATTAAAATTTTTGCCATAATATAGAAGACATTTCCTGGGCCTCACCATGGTTTGGGAAGGTTTTATTTGTAGCCTCATGGAAATGTTATTGAAATTCCTTGGGCCGGGCATGGTGGCGCATGCCTGTAATCCCAGCACTCGGGAGGCTGAGGCAGGAGGATTGTCGTGAGTTCGAGACCAGCCTGAGCTACAAAGTGAGCTTAAGGCCAGCCTGAACTGCATAGTGAGACCCTGTCTCAAAAAGACAAAAAAAAAAAAAAAAAAAGAAATTCTAGTGAGTTAATTCCAAACTATCACTTCCAGTACAGCCCATGGTGAGAATAATGACACTGAGGCATATATGTCATTGTGTGGAACCAAAGAGTCCTAAGTCCAGCTAGGGTGATAGCTAACTGGAAGAAAGCCTTGACCCAGGGGCAAACCCAGATTTTTAAATTTTATATATATATATATTTTTTTTCTTTTTCTTTTTCAATATATTTAATACAGGGTCTCTTTACATAGAACAGACTCATAGTAATTCTCCTGTTTCCAGCATCCCAAGCACTGGGATTACAGGTGTGCAACACCATGCCCAGTCTCAATTGCAATCTCAGTGCACCCAGGCAGTGAGGCTGGCACAGCACACTGGTGATCAAACCTGGGCCACTGTGCTCTGCCTAAGCAGGTGCTTTAGTCCGCTGAGCTATATGATTGGCCCAAACCCAGATTTTATTCATTCATGAAGAGGGGAGTAGCACAGGAATGACTGTGAGTGGTGGGAAGTGCATGAGTGCCATGGGCTGGGCTAGATAGGAGGCCTGAGAGGTGACTGCAATATGCAGCAAGGATATGCAGAAAGAACAATCTGAATAGCATAATTTGAGGGAGTATTTAATGTTTTGGCATCTGTGTTTCAGCTTGGATGTGCAATCTTTTATGCCCTGGGATGTCATAGGTAATAGCCTCTTATCTCGAGGCTTGATTCCAGTGAATAGCATGGAGCGTAGCTCTTCATCAAACCCCACTCACATGTGTTTTTGGGAGATACCGGATGGAGCAACATTGCCCTCTCACCTTGTGTCTCTGACTTTTACCTCATTCCTGGGACAAAATACTGACACCCAAAATTAAGAAAGGAATGGTTTATTTGGCTCACAGTTAGTGGAGGTTTCAGTCCATACTTTGCTGGCTCCAAGGCAGATGGCAGCAGTTCATAATGGCAGAAAACAGCGACAGAAGAGGAGCAGCAGCAGCTGCAGTATCTTTCAAGCCTCTTTCTCTTCCTTCTACACTGACGGCAAAGACCGGTATTCCTCCGGGGAAGTGTCAGGGGCTGTGAAGATCTCCTCCGAAACTGCTGCTGTGGAGATCAAGATCCTCCGAGGAAGTGGCGTAGCAGAAGACTTCCTCGGCCCCTTTATATACCTTATTTGTGCCCAGACACTCTAGAGCGGGTCCTCCCTGCCCTAGGGTGGGCCCTCATCCCTCACAGCAAGGAATCGCCAAGTGGGTCCAGCGAAGCTTCTGATATCTCAAGTTGACACAATATATCAACCACAACACATCAGCATCTTGGCTGGAGTGATTTGCACTGCTTAAAGTCAATTGAGGAGATAAGAAGTCCTAGCCACTAGCTCTGTACACATCAGTACGTGGAAATAGCACCAGGTATAGCTAAAATGGAGATAATTGCTCTTCTTTCAAGGACAGTTGTGCAGGTGGTCCTCCGTGGCATAGGATGGAGCCTTACTTCCCTGGGAGGGTGTGGTTGGTATAGCATCAGACAAATATAGTCATGGCTCAGGTTTAAGTAGAGTTTAAAAATCCCTTACTGTGGGCAATAGTCTTGAAAGCTAGACTAATAAAGGGAAAAAAGAACATTTTTCTTCAGATTCTCCAAATTGGCACTTAAGCAATGGAAACCAAGGCTTGGAGGGTTGCTATGGTCTGAATATTTGTGTCTTCTCAAAATACATGCTGCAATGGTCTCCAGTGTAATACTTTTAAGCAATGGGTCTTTAGGAGGGGAGTGGGGCATAAGGACCGAACTCTCACAGAGGGCGATTACCAAGGAGGTCTCAGGGAGCTGCCTTGACTCTTCTGCTATGCCAGGGGGCAACGAGAAGATGCTGTATACGAGATGGAAGTAGATCCTCAGGAGACACTGAGTCTGCCATCTCTGAGCTTAGGATTCTCAGTCTTCAGAACAGAGACAAATATATGTTGTTTATAAGCCACACCATCTATAGATATTTTTGTAGGTCACAGGAAGGTCATTGGAGAGAAAGGAGGAGGACTTAGTGAAATGAAGGGAAATTCCTCATGGGAGACAGAACAGCCTTCAAATGTGAGGAGTGAAAGCTGGGTGCAAAACAAGAATGAAGACACAAGTGTTCTCCTATCTATCTCCTTTTTGCCCTCCAAATAGTACAGGGGTGCATAATTAAGGAGTGACAGAAATATCCAGATAAGCTTGGGAGAAAAGCAAGCATTGGATAAGTGACCAGTACCTCAGCAGGCACATCCTGGATGGATACCACCATCTCAGAGAACCTTGCAACAGCTCTGTGCCTCTTCCTTCTTCGTCAGAGAAAAGTGAAACAACAGCAGTGGATAAAGGGGTCGCGACAGCTTCAGCAACTTCACACCTCAGAAGGCAATGATGAGTTCCTGGGCTCTAGCTTAAGTGAGAAGGCATTGGAAGCAGGTATAGTTGAGAGCACTTGAGAACAAGGAGGCTACAAAATTCAGAGCCCTTGCAATGGAGGCAATGGGATGGTCCAAGACTGGGAGTGGGGGTGGTCATCACAGTGCCCAAAAGACCACCCACACCTCAGTGAGGAACAGAAGGGATGCCAAGTGATCAGGCCGGGGAAGAATCTCCTGTAGGACAAGGCCATCTCACCCACAGCGACAAAGATGAATCTCATCTCCATATTAGGGGAAAGAGGAGGAAGAGTCCTTGATGAGGAGAAACAATTCTGAAAATCTAAGTAGCGTACTCTGATTAAAGCTGAAAAACTCACACACACACACACACACAATTAAAATTAAAATAAAATGCTTTCTCCAACACTCAGTGTGTTTACCTTTAAATGACAAAAACTGCAAATACGACCTTCCGTTGACCTGGCTGATTTACTTTAAAAGACTTAAAACTGAAGGAGCAAAGGAATCTTGCAGGTCTGCAAAAAAACAGACACAACAACAAAATTAAACTGGGCCAGCAGCTGCAGCCTTTCAGGGCAATTTCTGATAGAGAAAACTGCACAAAGCTGTTCTCTTTTTCTCTGCTTTGGTACCATCAAACGTAAAGTTTTGCCAGGCTTCGTGGGAAGAAGAAGGCCTGGGAAAGGGATGGAGTGGAGGCCAAGGGCAGGATTCTCCCCGCGCATGTGCACTGCACAGTCTTCTAGCCACAGAAGACCCCACCGGTGCTCTGTGACCAGAATCCTAAGACTCTATAGGAAATGACTCAACAGGAAGTGGAATCTTTAAAGGCTGATCTCGTAGAGGCAGAAGTTGTGCAGGCCCCTCTGACTGCACACTCCCCATGCCTGTCTCTATTCCCCAGTACCGGAGCTCTACTTGGCCAATGTTGAACATTTTCCAGGTATTTGTTCCAAACATTCAGAAATGCATTCACTATTGTGTCACTACCTAATGCTCTGCTAAGACCACTATAAGCATTGTCCCTTATAAATAAAAATGAAGCTGAAAAACTGAGATGTCTATAGTGTATACCATCTGTAGCTATGTGAGCTCAAGGGAAGAAACAAAGTTATATTTATCTCTCATTTTTGGGTGCTACTGGGGATTGAACTCAGGGCCTTGTGCATGCTAGGCAAGCACTGTACTACTGAGCTATTTATATTTCTGAACAGTCTAGTTCATGAGTTTATGACACTGGTGCACTTTTCCAAAATGTCTAATTTATTCAAAGAATGGTGGAAAATGCTGTCGATGTCCCACTAATGAATGCCTCCTGGCATTCATCATTTCTGTGTTCGCTATTCTGACACCCAACTATGTCATATACTACCTCTTTCTTTTGGTCTTTCTCAGGCAATTGAAACCTTTTCTGCCCCTTCTCTGGGAATGCTGAACATGTTAGAGAATTAACATCTTCTGGAGAGTAGGCCTTAGCCAATGCCTGATGGGGGCTGCTGGATAAATACCCAAGCTCCCAAATCCCTAAGGTGTTCTACACTGATGTGCACTCTACACTGATTTGTCTCACACTGCCTTCACATTTCTTCTGAGTCATAAACTCTAGGATCCACAGGATAACTTGTTTGACAAAGCACACTTTATCAGCTGCCTTCCCACCCTATTTCTACCTCAGTTCCCAACTTCGGTCTTAGAGTTTTGTGGGATCATCACCTAAATGAGTGCCTTGCATTGGAGTCATTTCCTCAGAATCTGCTTCTGGGGGAATCCAAGCTAAATCAGGGTAGAAGAATGGCCTAGGTTGAGATTGGAAAACTTCCTCTGAAAGTTCTGGATAGTAAATATTTTAAGTTTTGTGCTACCCTTCTTTTTAACAACCCTTTAAAATGTAGAAATTATTCTTAGGTTGAGGGCTACAGAAAATCAGATCATGGAGCATATCATAGTTTTCCAACTACTGGTATAAGATATAATCCTATTTAAGATTAAGAGTATAGATTCCAAGGGGAATTACATAGCTCAATGCCGAGGATCTGGGTTTTCAGTATGCATTTAAATTTGTCTTCAGTCTGCTTTTGGAAAATACCCATGAAATGAAAGATTAGGACCAAACTAGTGACAAACACTGTGAAATATTACAAATTCAAGATTGAAAAGTCAGGAAGGGTCAGTAAAGAAAACAAAGTTAGCTACATAGGTGTTCATAAATTTGGGACTGATGGGACAAACATTAGAAAGTAGTATTGGAGGGCCAGAGATATAGTTCAGTGGCATCAGTGTCTGCCTGGCAAACAGAAGGTCTTGAATTTAATCCCCCATATCTAAAAAATAAAATATAAATAAAACCCTAAGAAAGTGGTTTCAGATTCCCCAGGACTTCTTTTACTAGCTCTGCCTTTTACTACTAAACTAACTTTGAGCAACTTATCTGACTTCCTTTTCTGAAATGTATTTGGTACAGGTCTCACTATGCAGCTCAGACTCATAGTGATCCTGCTGCATTCAGCCTCCCCAGCATTGGGATTGTAGACATGCACCACCACACATGGTCTCTGTGGCTTCCTAGCATGCCTGGGGGCCTGGCCAACATGGCATGTAGTGTCAGGGATCAAATCCCAGTCCTTGTACTTACCTAAGAAGGTGCTTAGTCCACTGACCTACCTCGATGGCTCTTATCTGACTTCTTTAACCCTCAGTTTCTTCATCTCCAAAACAGGGATACTGATGGTAGTGATAATATACATCTAATAGGACTGCTGTGACTTTTATGCAGTACTCTCTTTTTTTTGTTGTTGTTTGTTTTCTTTTTTTTTTTGGCAGAACCAGGGATTGAACTCAGACCCTTGTGCTTGCCAGGGAAGCCTTATTCTACTGAGTCATCTCCCTGAACCCTACGCAGTACTCTATAACTGGATCATAGCTCCATCCTGGAAAATAAGTTGGTCATTTATTTCAACACATCCTGTGTGCCTATTAGGTGCCAGGAGATGTGCTAGGTTCTAGGTGCATAAAGATGTTTAGGAGAAGGGATATGCTCAGTAGAAAGTCCTACAAGAGGAAAACCCTGCAGAAATACAAATGTGGAGTGTTTTCATAGTACTGAGAATAATGGAACATGTCCAGGTGATAAGAGTTGGAGAATGGAAGAGGTAAGGAATTCTGGGAAATGAGATTGGGACTAAATTTTAAAGTGCTCTCTGCCATGTCTAAGCCTAGAAAAGTTGAGTTTATCATGTGGCTGATGAGAAGTTACTGGAAGCCTTTAAATAAGAAAGTGAATTATTAAAATTTGAGTTTCTCATGTGCCCAGCAGAATAATATTCTACTAGTAGTGTTGGAGGGCAGGGAGATTAGCGACTTTGGAATGGAAGTAAGGATATTATTTAGGAAGCTATTCTCACTATTGGTTAGCTTTGCTACATATCAAATTACCTCAAAACTTAATGCTTAAGGCTGCAACCATTTGTTCACCTCCCAATCTGTGCATTGGCAGTCTGGGTGGGCTCAGCTGTGTGATTCTTCTGGTTTCATTTGAGCTCACTCATGCATTTGCGTTCAGTGGCTGTATTGCTTGGGGCTGTCTGCTCTATGCTGATGTCAGATGTGTGGCTTATTTCTGCTCCATTTCATCTCTCATTCTGCAGCTGACTGGCCATAGTTTGTTCACATGACAGGTAAGCAGTATTCCAAAGGGAGAGTAGATGTGCATGAGACTTTCTGAGACCTAGGTCCAGAACTGGCATGGTATCATTTATGTCTTATTCTCTTGGCCAATGCAAGTCATAAAACCAACTCAGAATTGAGAAAAGTAAAATAAACATTTATCTTTGAGCCCTTCCATTTTTAGTGTTTCATTTTTGGAATAGCCACAACAATAGGACATAGTAGAGTTTTCTTCTCTTCAAATTCTTATCCCTTGGATTTTTCTAGGTAATATATATATATATATATATATATATATATATATATATATATATATATATATATGAATTTTTTAGTTATTTTTCTGTATCTCTCTGTCTTTTTGTCTTCCTTTGACTACAATGACATAAACCACATCAAATCTTCCCTCATATTTTCCTATTACTTTTAAGTTTGTCATCAATACTTTAAGGTAGGTAGGCTCAAAGTTGTTTCCCTTGGATATTTTTGAAGGGTCTCTGAATTGTCCTCCTTGGTATTCTTATAGCTTCAGAAAGCCTCCTCATAATGAGATTAGCTTTCAACTAACATGACCATTTCAACCTTAACATTACCATTGAACTTTTGTTACATTTCAACTACTTTCTGAAAAATAAGTCCAAAGCTTCCTGATAATTTTGGTTTCCTTGTTCTCCCTATCAGAGCTGGTAATAAAGACTGCTAATAGTTTTACATGTTTATTCAAAACTCTTTATTTTGGCAGCAGAATCACCTCAATTTTAAAGGAAATGTAACTTCCAAGCCTCCCTTGAAGCAAATAGGCATATATGAGTATAAGTCTGGTTCAACAGAACATGGGCTGAATGATGAGTATAACCCTAGTTCCTCTCCTTAAAAACTACACCTCTAGTGATATAACTTTTCTTTCTTCTTAATGTCATCAAAAACAATAAAGGAACTGCATATCCACAAAATGAAAGGACCTGGGTGCCTAAATAATTTTTAATAGTTTTATCAGTAATAGGTTATATCTTGCCCTCTATAGGCTGACTATTGTCCTCTTAGAGTAGGGAAGAAGTACTATTTACTGGCCCCGTACACTCAGCAACTTACTGCAAATGGTGTGTCACTCTCTCCATCTCCATTCTTTTCCACATCAATTCCCTTGTTTCTGTTCACGAAAGCACACAGTTGGAAGAGTTTTCTCTGTGTTTCAAGGGATGCAGGGCCATCATATCTCAGGATTTTTCTTCACTTTTTCTACTTGGACCTAAAGTTGGAGTGGTCAGAACTAAATTGAAATATTTTCTCTTTGGCAAGGCATCTTCCTCTAGAGTTGGTTTGCTCTCCTCTGAGTTCCTCAGAGCCATTGATTTCAACTTTTTCTTTGGAACTACTGCTAGAATTGAAATGTTTCCACCACTCAACTGTGCTGTTCCCAGAGACAGTGATCATCGCAGAGTTATCTTTGTAGCACCATTGCCTGTCCACAAGAAGGTCCAAGCTCAGTGTTCTTCAAGTGATTAAATGAAGGACATATCATAGCTATTCTCAAATTTCCTATTTCATATAAGAATGGCAATAGCTAGCATTTATTTATTTATTATTTATTTTATTGAAGAACAAATAGCAATGAAAGCTTCAAGACAAATTAACAGGACAGATTAGATAAATTAATACATTGCAAACTGTTTTTGCAATGTTTTGGTATCGTACAAGGTGCATGCATGATATTATACTTACAGACATTATTATAGCAGATGTCTCTAATCAATGAATTAAGAGAGTGTAGCTGTTTACTCATCTTAATTTTTTATATGTGAATTGTATCACAGATTCAATAATTAATAATTTCTAGCTTATTTTCCTAGTTGTTGTCTATAGTACTAGAAGCTGACATAATACCTTGTCCAACCACTACTAGTGCAAATCTTGCCTCTCATAGAATTGTGCAGAAGCATGGCATATTTACCCTAACTGTACTGTTTATACGTACATATCATGATTCTTCCTTTGTATCCCCCTTTTTTGGTCTAGACCTGTCAAAAATGGGCACTGCATTGTCACTAAACCAGTTTAGGTGCCTGAACTCGGCAACACAATCTAACACAGTCCAGCATTCCACAATAATAGTGAGTTATCTGAAGAAGTTGTTTACTAAAGCCATTTACAGTAACTAGCATTTATTGTGGTCTTTTTATATATCAAACATGTTTATATCTATTAGTGCATAGTAAAGTACTTAGGAGCCTGTATTATGGCACCCTTTATTCATAGCTATAGAAGTAGGGTACCAGAAAAATTAAGAAATAACTGAGGTTGCCCAGTTGCTTAGGGACTGAGTTAATAACCGAACACATGTCTTTATAAATTTAATGCCTCTTTACAGTACTGAGTCTCATTTATAAGGAGGATTCATGTATCATTATTCCTTGCAAAACAGGACCAGTACAGAATCCAAGAAAATAGTTACCATTCTTTTTCACCATCTTTTTCACATCTCCATTGCCAACTGCTATTCACTGAAAATCTATGTAGCATGATTAAAAGAACTAAAGAATATTAAAGCATTAAAATTGTAGTACAGTAAAATACATATAGGCACTGACCACCCTCAAAGCACTCTCCTCACTTCAAGCACTCATGTCTTGTACATCTGTAAAATCGTGTTGGGCTTGCTTGCTGTTTTAAAAGAATGATAAAATCTTAGACCATTTGCAATTCTTCATCCTTAATTTGTTCCAGGTGCTTTCACATTTAGTACATCCGATCTTCACAATAACCCTATCATGGCCATGCTAATAGCCCCATCATCGTGTGTGCCACTTTCTGAAGCAGTTCTGGAAGCTCTTTTGCAGGTCATTTGTTAAGCTGCTGTAGCTGCCTCGATGTCCTGAACTGATTCAAAACATTTAGCTTTCATGGCCATTTCGACTTTGTGGAAAATCCAGAAGTTGCATGGTGCCACGTCTGGTGGGTGAAGATGCACCATAATATTTTTAGTTAGATTTCCTTGCCATTCTATTGGATGGCTGCAGGAGCAGCAGCACTCATCCTATTTCTTTATCATGCCTCATAAAGACATTCATGAAAGAGGACTTCCAGAACAGCTTCAGAAAGTGTCAAGTACAAGGGGATAAGTATGCTCAAAGGAAGGGGGAGCCTTTCGAAGGGGATTACAGGCAATGTGTCTTTTTTTTCTTGAAGTTTTCTGAGTGGGTTTATTAGAAGTGGTGGTATTAGCACAGTGCTTCTGAAAATATCATGTTACATTGTAGGTTAGGGGAGATGAGTCAGCAATGTGTCTTTTACTGTAACAAGTTTTTAAACTGTAAACATCCACCATATATTTTGGTCACACTTCATAGTGCTGGCAGATTATTCTCTATGGATCTGTCATATTCTTGTGTATATTGCAAGCAGAGGCATTTGTATGTCCTTTATTCTGGACCATCTTCTAAAAGATGCTCATGGGAAATAGGTTTGGAAGGTGAGCACTGTGCCTTTCTCAAAAGCCAAGGGCCAACTGGCTTGCCACCAGGTACAATTTTGCTCTTTGGAGCGAAATTAAAGCATGGTTACAATTCATTGTGAAAGATTCAGGTTTCCTAAGCTCAGGGTTCTGCTTCTGTAATAAAATTCACTATATATTTTGGGGTCACCTGGTCTGCTTTGTGTCATCCTATGGGATTCGGGGCTTGGCAACATGCACAAAATGCTGGTATTCCAGCTACTATTATTCTTCTAAGTAATAAGCTGCCTTTCATTTATGAGCCGAATCTCATGTCTTGTACATGTGTAAAACCATGTTGGGCTTGCTTGCTAGTTTACAAGTATGATAAAATCTTAGACCATTTGCAATTCTTGATCCTTAATTTGTTCCAGGTGCTTTCACATTTAGTACATCCGATCTTCACAATAACCCTGTGAGGGCCATGCTGATAGCCCCATTTTCTAGAAAATGTAACGGATTCTGTGACATTACAGATTTGTCTGAGTGAGAAGCAAGGCATGGATTTGAACTCAAAACCAACAAGGTCCAAAGCTGTACTTCCCCACATCTGTGGAATAAGCCTAAGTATGGTCATAACCACTTTTTGCTTTAGAGAAGATAGTCCTTGGTTATTTAATCACTGTTCGGTGTCCTAAATATTACTGCCAAGGACAAACAAAGCCATTCTAAGAATAGCCTTCTACTTGACTTGTGAAGTCATTAGAGATTCAGAGCTATTTGAAACAAAACTCTAGCTCCTCACTATATTTCATTTCTCTGTTATTGCAAAGTTCTACGTGGAATTTGAGATTCTGGCAGTTGGTGATTTTTTTCAAGGAAAAGAAACATTAAGACATTTGTTCTTAGAAAAATAAATCTGTGTATGTGACAGGTATGCCCACATGTATATACAATAGAACAATCTATTCAGGATTTATTTTTATAGGGATGACTGCTATTATGCAAATATAGACAAACCACTATGTTTTTTATTTTTAAAGAGAATAAAAATACTCAAAAAGAAAAAAATACTGAAAAATGATACAGGCACTTGGGAGGCTGAAAACAGGAGAATCACCATGATTTCTGTCTGTGTAGTGAGACCCTGTAAACCCTGTACTAAAATAAAAAATGCAAAATTTCACTAAACAAAATAATAGGAATTCAACAAGTCATTATATTGCATAATGTTGTCTTCAAATTAGTGAGAAAAAATTTAAGCACTAACAGCTCCTTTCAATAGATCAGCAGAAATCAGCAGTATATTTATCCAAATTATCTTGTATATATACATAAATATATCTTGCCCCTTCTTTCTTTCTTTTGTCCTTTTCCTTGTCCCATATGCTCCTTTCCTTTGAACAGATTCTTTTCCTTTCACAACGTCTATTATACCTTTCAGATTTTATTTACTCTTTCAGGTTCTTGCACCGATAAGACAGTACAATGTTTAAAGACATTTTCTAAATAGAGGGCTAGGGATGGCACAAAGCAGAAAGGGACAGAGAGGACAATGCTGAGGAGTGCATAAACATGAAATGAATTTCCTTTTCCTAGGCCCTTTTACTTGTCTTTGGGATAAAGATTGTGTGATGGTTTGAAAACATAATCAATATTTTCACTTTACCTCTAAAGGTAGAATTATAAAGGCTAAGAAATGTCCTTTGTGGCTTCTTGAGGGTCACATTTCTGTAATACCTCAAGAGCATCAGAGTCTCTTTGTTTAGGAAACTGAGTAAAAACAACCACATCTGAAATCCTCTAGACCCCACATGCAGCTGGAATGTTCTCTGAATGATTTCTTTGAAGTTAGTGGTTGTGATAGACTGGATTCTCAAGACATGGTGCCATATCTTGCTGTTGTCCACCACTGCACCCTTTGGCCTATGTGAGGACAATCAAAGGACAATCAGAAACCTATTAACCTGAGACCTCAACCTTGAACACAGAAACAATTACAGAGGCTTCCACATGCTCTCCTACCCCCACCAGCTCCCAGAGTCAAGTCTGACTTTACCATGTTCACCAGAGCTCCCTGGCTTAATTAGCATAACTGTGGCTGTGAAAGCACATGGCAAAGATTATGGTTTCCATGATCTCACTGATTCTGGAAAACACACCAATATTTCAGAAAATATATGTATTCTTTCCTTCTTGGATTAAGAACAAATCTACTAACACACACAAGACATCTCTTCTGAGGCTTCTCCCCTTACCATCCATTTCTCCATCCCCTAAGTACAGATACTCATGTTCTTTTTCCCACATTCAAACCCAGTAATGTCTTTAAATGAACTCAGGGTTCAGGGCTATGGGCATGGGCTGATTATCAGCACTTTAATCAGCAGATGTGGTCCACTGCTTCCTACATCCTCTTTTTGGAAATGACTATTCACTGACTGACCTAAAATGGATAATACTTACCTGCCCTTCTTCCACCCACTCTGGTTGTATATGTAGTGAATTGTGTCTCTCCATGTAATTGCCATCTTGGAGAATTACTGCAAGAGTATGAAGCATAACGAGCTTCTGTTTCTTTTAGCAGACTCCACTGGTTTCCTTTCTATGTGTCCTGAGTGCTACCATTTCAGAGTCCTCCTACTGACTTCCAAATGGCAGTATCTATGTCTTTGTGTCAAGTGGCTTTTTCTGGAACAGAGGAGGCCACTCCTTGCCTACATATAACAGGCATGAAGTGCCAGGGAAGTAGCACCCCTGCCAATAGCCCTCAATCAATGACTGTTGGCCACTGGTGTGTAAAACCTCAACTCCCTTTCCCATTTTATGGAATAAATTTCTGACCTGCATTTCTCACTGGTTGTCTGTGCTGCCCCATGGTGCTAATTTCCAGGCATCTCTTGTGGGCAGATATTTTCTTAATGCACTCCTTACTGGATGCTTTCCTGCTGAACCACTTTTCTACTCTCTTTCTCATGTTCTCAGCTCCTTCCAAATAACCTATTTGCATTAAATTCTTAGGGGAAGCCAAACTAGGATATCTACTAAAAGCTAGATACAGCCATTGAAAAAACTCCCTTAACTCACAAACTAAAATTGCAGAGAAGCATAGGAAATGATTTTGATATCTTCTAAATGCTCTAAAAGACAAGTGAAACTGACAAATGTGTTTCATGTGAGAAAATGTACTAAGTTTGTTCTTGTTGGTCACTTACTTACTAAACAACCCAAGGTGGCCCTGTTGAATTTGAAAGTTTCAGGTACTTATTCACTGTCAGCCTGTCTCTTTACAGGCTTTAATCTTTCCCAGGAGATAGTAAAGACTATATATTTCTGTGATGAAAGTCATCTTTGTATATAAGGGATTGGGTTTCCACCCAAACACCTCCATTTGTGATATAATTGAGCAAATCTTAAGATTCTTTTGAACTTCACTTTTCTCTAAATTCAAACAAGAAATACTTTTTGCACTAGGTTATTCTTTCCATAAATATGTTTGTGGACTTACAGTGTACTGGTTTTGTGCTGATTCAGTGAGAGATACAGTTATGAGTAATTACAAATTATTCTCTTGTTATAGCATAGCTGTACATTCTGGAATTAGATATCTACTTCCACTAGCTCTCTGGCCTCATTAAACTTCCTCTCTGTTAAGTGAGACCAATTTCTTCATGGAGTCCTGATGATATTTGTGATCAAGATCAGCATATAATACATAGTTCACAGCCTATAAAAATGTTCAGCTATGATAGCTATAAGAAGATTACAGTACTTAAGATGTATTGAAGATGTTTGTTTAAAAAAGAAGAAAGAAATGTAATAAATGAAAACAAAAGACAAGAAAAAATGTCATAGGACTGTCCTGCTACAATGTTGTATATGGTTAGATTTCTAAATTTCTGTGTAAAAATTTGTAATTGTTTATTTATATATTTCACTATTATTTTTTTTTCTCATTTTGTAGTGATTTAAAGTTTAGCATATCAACAATTGATGGAAAATACCTGTTGCATGTTATGTCTAAGGCATTTGATACTCAGAAAGACAATGATGTTAAGCTCAGCAGCCTATGTTGTAGGGTAATAATATCATTAAGCTCCTCTTCTGGAGGCTTAACAACTCAAGTTTGCAGACCAAAAAATTAGAGAAAAATAAGGCCTACAAAGATAGTTAACACTGTGACCCTACCCCTTCAAGGTCAGTAAGGACTCAGGACATAGGAGAACCTATACTGTAATGTCCTGTAACTCAGTGGTGTCCCAAATTTTCTGATCAAGGTAGTTATAGAGCCACACAGGAAAGTGATCAATAACATAGGATGTGCCTAAGGAGAGTCACCCAGAGAGAAAACATTCTCTCGGGCTTTCAGAGAGAGAAAATTGGTCTAGCAATGGCAATGACTCATCCACATGGCTGACAAAAGATTTACAAACTGCTGTATAGGGTTCCAGGATAAATCCTGAGGGGATTTGGCTGACTTTATCAGATACAAAAATTATATTTCTTGCTATATAGATCTTGCTTTGTCTTGGTCTTAGCCATCCAGCATAAAAGTATAAACACGAGGTATCAAAAGTAAAGCCATATTAATATACTGTAAAAGACTCAAGTCAACAACTTCTGATATTGCCAGTCCTGTACACAACCCACTACTATTATATACTAGTGGACTATATTGGGTTACTTTGCTGAATTCATGCACCTACAATATTTGAATGGCAATGGAATACCCATCTCTGACAAAAGTAAACAAAAAAGGAGGATATAAATGAAGAATCGTTTTATAATGAAAAAATATATATGTCTTTATATACAAAATAGTTAGCATAGATGTACTGCTACTTTCTCTTTGTTCAATGAGAAGAAAGTTTTGTACTGATAGTACTTAGACAAGTATCATGCCTGCATCTTGTACTATGAATAGCTATTATGCAGCCAAAAATATGTAATGTAGTAACTATTGTAACTGTCCTACAAACCTGTTTTGAAACTGTCTCATTGCTATTTCTTTCTCAACAAAATTA
The DNA here is from genome assembly GCA_004027165.1 of Ctenomys sociabilis. Lineage (NCBI taxonomy): Eukaryota > Metazoa > Chordata > Mammalia > Rodentia > Ctenomyidae > Ctenomys > Ctenomys sociabilis. Next base: position 93,415 of record PVKA01001969.1, on the reverse strand, counting down.
GTTTAAAAAGATGTATTTAGCACTTGTGTCATTTCATACACCACTTAAACATTTAAATGCACAACCTCATATGGGACACTTGAGACACCCAAGAAAGTTTAGGGATCAACATTATTCTGTGCCATTTCTAGCATCCTAATTTTATGAAGAAATGCAGTAATGCCAGGTAGTATGTCAAAGGTTTCAGAACTAACATACAAAGATAGGATTTGCACCCAGATGATATGAATTCAGAAATATCCTCCCCTCTCAAGGTGTAGTCCTTGGAGGAACTTGTCAAAAACACAGAATCTTAGGTAAAGAAAATGATATTTATGTACAATAGAGTGCTTCTCTGCCATAAAAAGGATAAACTTGTAGCATTCGTAGGCAAATGTACATACCTTAAGATCATAATATTAAGTGAAATTAATCAGACACACAGACATAAATTTCACAAGATTTCTCTTATGTAAGAAACCCCAAATATATATATAGAGAGAGCAAAATAAAAGATAGATCATAGGAAGTAGGATGATCTTTCTCCAATGGAGAGGGGAACAAGAACTGGAAGGAGTAGGAGAAAAGGGAAGGGAAGGAGTCGAAAAATGAGAAATATAGCTTTTGCAAAATGTGGAGGGCACCAAGTGATGAAAGGATCAGGAAGGGATATGGAACAAAAATAATTAAGACATGCTGTGTCCAGGTACCAACTCCCCACAATAAATGCAATCACTATGTACTGCAAATATGTACTAATAAAAAAGAACACTGAAAAAAGGTTTAGAATAAAAAAGGAATGCACAATCTTGACCCCACAATATATCTCAAAATCAGAACACTGTATACATTTTAATGAGATGCCTAGGTGAATCATGTGCACATTCCAGTGGGAGACTGCTCTAACCTATGCCAATTGGAACTTGATAGAGTTAAGTGGAGCAAAAGTCCCAGAGGATCTGGACTGAAGATAACGTAAAAAATATAATGTATCTTGTCTGAAAATCATTAGCATGTAGTGCTCAATGAACATGAAAACACACACACACACACACACACACACACACACACACACACACACACCAATCCACCACTATTACTACCATCATGTGAATATAAGCACAAAGCAATGAGTTGTGAAGAACTCCTTTCTCCATAGGTACAACTGACCCTCAGATGCCACTGGCCTTAAGTCATTCTGCATTTGTCGTTAGCCATTAGGCAGTATTACTGACAGCACTATTCCATGCCTCACCTTGATAGTTCAGGGAGTTATTTGCATAGGCATAATTGTTTTGTTTTCTTCCCTTCTTTGTTGTCATGGTTACTCAATTCATTTGCATCTTCAAGCTTCTTTCATATTAACGTGAAAGCCACTTAGAGCATCTCTTTCAAGACAGAAAAGTCAAACATGAAGGATGAAGCAGAGTCCTAATTCCCCAGTGTCTGCTTGATGGTTTTTAGATGAAGGCACCTTAAAGTGGAAATAATTTTTAAGGTTCAGACTAAAATTACAATTCATCTGGAGGCCTCCTCTTCAAATTCAGGGTAGAAACACTGCATCTGGAATGTGTGTATGTTTTAAAGGCAGAGAATGTATCCTTAAGCAGAAAAGAAGTCATTACTGTAATGTGACTCAATGCAGAGACCACAGGGAGAAGGAATAGTCCCTAAGGCAATTTTGTTCTTCCCATTACTCAGGAAGAAAAAGTTATCGCATTAAGCCTTCTTCTTTGATGATGTAAATTGCAACAGATCCCCAAATCTCCTTGGTCATCCGGTACCTGCCTTGCCTAGTCCCCAGATGATTTTGTGCATCCCTGTCTCAGTTGTCTGCAGTACCCAAGCCACCCGAAAACATAATGGCTTAAGACACCATTTTACCACTGGTGATATATTAAGTGAATGGGTTCAGTTGTACAACCCTTTTGTTCATGCTGTCAGTGGGGCAACAATTGTGTAAATTGTTGGGCATACTAGAATTTCCAAGGAGACTTATTCCATCCAAGGAGTAAGCCTCCTTGGATGGAGTAAGCATCCTTGATGGAAAGCTCCACTAGGAAGTTGATCAGTTGTGTATTTTTTTGTCAATTGTCCTCCATCTGGCCTCTCTATAGGCCATTGAGGTCTTTGAAACTTCCCCAGAAGGGTGACTGAGTTTCAGAAGAGAATATTTCTGGGAATGAAGTACTTTATTGGTCAAGGAGAAGCACTGATTTAAGAAAGCTCTAGGCTGTCCATTTCTTGATGATCATAAAGGTAAGGCAGGACTTACTGGAGATTCCTTGTTGACTAGCTGAGACATACTTGTTGTATTAGGGTTTCCTAGAAGAACAGAATGTATATATGATTATAAATGGGGATTTATTACATTGGTTTTCATGACCAAAGGCTGGATAGTCCTACAATGACACTATAGGATGAAGAACTGGGGGAAACGTGCTTCTCAGTACAAGAAATTGGAAACTTCAGAATTAGAAGGAGCAAGACAAATGATGCAGCTCCAGTCAGATGCTGAAGGTCTGGACACTGTGGTGAGCCAATGGTGTGAGCCCATTGGCTGGAGAAGCTAGAATCTGATGTCCATAGGTGATGGTATTAGCAAAATCCACACTCTTAAGAATCAAGCTTGCCGGGCGTGGTGGCGCACGCCTGTAATCCCAGCACTCGGGAGGCTGAGGCAGGAGGATTGTTGTGAGTTCGAGACCAGCCTGAGCTACAAAGTGAGCTTAAGGACAGCCTGAACTGCATAGTGAGACCCTGTCTCAAAAAGACAAAAAAAAAAAAAAAAAAAAAAAAAAAAAAAAAACAAA